>WJXA01000292.1:0-38438 GCA_014282245.1 Rhododendron simsii
CCTTTGACAGACCCATGTTTTGTGCTCAGGTGGATGAGAAACACAAAATAAAGGATAAAGAGAAACCAGTAGATGTTATTATTGGATGCTGCTATGCACAAACAAGACTCATCTCAAATTTAGTTTAAGGTTCTCAATTGAGGTCATAATTTATGAAGATAGCTTTCCTCTAACCCTAAACAAAGTTTTCCCCTTGGTAACAAAAAGGTATGATCCACTCTTAATCTAAGGTTCTCAACATGATGGTCAATTCCCACAGAACTATCCACATCATTTATCACCTGTGAGAAAGAATGCATAAGCAAAAGTATGAACAAGTTGATTGTCTTCTGCATGTTAACACTGTGCCAACGAATGGATAGCAAGCCACCATGACACACCAGCCAGTAATTGATCCATATATAGCCATGGCGTATGAGATGATCCACCCAAGCAGCCGACCAAAAAAAGAAAAATGAAAATGAAACGCCCCCCACACAACCCCCCACCCCCCCGCCCGCGAGAGTAAATGAATCTTTAACAGATTAGAAGTGCAAAAAGCTTACAGGTGATAGACACTTTTCTCTTTTAACCTAGGTTGCTGAGAGAAATCATCGATAATTGCAGAAATAATGGCTGGATCACTTGAATTTGCATTGCATAAGGCTTCTTCTAACAAAGACAATCTCTGTTAATTCAACGAAGAGGCGTAAAGGGGCATTAGTACAGTTCCAGTATAAGAGATAATGGTATACACACAGTGAAGAGGGATGTAAAAACTGCGGTGCAAAAAAATGTGTGCATACCATTGCTCGTCGTTGAAACATATAAACATTCATAGGTGAACTGGACCTGGTTTTGCCGATTTTGTATTGCTTATCAGTTATCACTATAAAATTGCAAATAAAGCATACCACTTCAGGAACAAAATGAGTTGCAAGACCGCATGCAAGCATTTCAGCACCATCCAATCTAGTACCGGTGAGACCGACGTATTCTCCTGCAACAGATATATTAGTAGAAGTAAATGGCTACAGGCTACAGCATAAATCAAATCTAAATCGCACTGAAGTGATGCAGTATATAAGATACTCAAGAAACAGAGATATTTTCAAAAGACAGGTTGGAAATTAAACCTAGCCTGTTTGAAACTTTGCATATAAATGTTACTTTTGTCTGGTTCTACTTTTTGTTCTTCTTGCAAATTATGTTGTTATCTGTGGGTAAGATTATTTATTTATTTAATTATTGGGGACTACAAGGTTCTGTTGTTGTTGTATTGCCTTGGTGGGTGTGGGTGGATGGGGGATGGAGGTTGATTTTGAAATGGAGCAAAATTTTTATGCAAGCATCAGTTTCACAATTCATCACTGTCCTATCTGTCTAGCATTTATCCATTTCCGTCAAATCCATCAAAGTTTCCAGTCAATAATCCTTGAAATTCGAGCACCAAGTCCAATAAAGTGCAGAGCTTGAAAAACATAGAAGGTAGTATACAGTTCTTATCGGCCCTGCGTTGGTACTTCGTGTATTATGATGCAAAGCATAGAAAAACAAAACAATAAATTTTGAGCTTCAAGGCATGCCTTGGATAGTGTATAATCAGTTTCATAGCTAACTAGACTTCCGCTTTAGGTTTTATATTTCTACAGCAAAGGTAGCTATTGGTACTATTTTATCCTAAAGTTTTCACAGATTTACTGATTTAGCGGGATCGTGACAGTTTTCACTTTCTGGGCATGGACTATATTTGGGTCCACAGGGTGTGTAGTGAGTCAGGTTATTTTTTTCCAATGTAGTCTTGATTCTGAACTAATAAAATTCAGGAGTAATCCAATAATCTGCCAATAGTTCAAATTGCTAAATATAGTTCAATGTCAAAAACACCATTCATGATCTCCATCTAGCCACAATAGTGAAGAGAGGAATGTGTACAAGAGACTAACTCATATCCACAACAAATGATTAATGGAAAAACACGCCTTAAAGATCTATTTGAGGATCTTAAACAAAGATATTTCTAGATATACCAAGGAGGAAATAACAGTCATACCAAAGAATCCAGGGAGTCTCGGTAAAAAATATGTGGCACCTACATCTGGGAAGAGTCCCAGAGCTGTTTCTGGCATTGCAAAAACCTGGAAAAGGTCAAATATCAGCACATGAACGTGCTCTGGTTAGGCACAAAAACTGCAGATAACTCCTAACGCCAATGGACAGACCAAAAAAGAATCTCCGAAAATAGATTTTCCACATGGTAGTAGCAAGGACAAGATAAAAAGGATCATGTTTCCGAGGTACCCACAGTTTAACTATCTTAAGAGTGAACAGAAAATTGAACCAAAAATAACTGGTATATAGTGTTCCATGCTGCAGTCTAGACAATAATGGTACCACTCACCTCTGGTCCCCACAGAACAGAGAAAGCAAAATGCTGGTATTATTCTACTTGCATTTGTGCGCAAAGATTTCCTATTGACCTCTGGTGAGAATAGTTAGTCCAAAAGGACACAAGTATTGAGAAAAAACCTATATACGAGAGGAAAAGAGAAACCATACACATGAGATAATATAATTCATATTTTATAAATCTCAAAGATAAGTCAAGTCAGAAATCGGCTGCAGTTATCTCAAGGTGCACGGAGGTTGCAATTTGATCAATGAGGTTAGTGAGAAATATGATACCGAATTCTCTGTTGCAACACGAAATCTCCCGTGTATTGATGCTCCTGCTCCACCTCCCATGACAATCCCATTGAGAATTGAAACCTTGCATCATGTCAAGCTAACAATAAGATCGTACAAACCCCTTGAGAAATGCTGAAACAAGCTTGAAAAAGAAATCCTTCAATGCAAAAGGTAATAAAGTTTCCAAATGACCACCTGGGGTTTACTGTATGTAGCCATCACATAATTCATGATGTACTCAATGCGGAAATATTCTGCACCTAATTTCCAATTGCCTGACGACAGAAACAAGCAACGGTATGACAAAGACAGACGTTAATATTTACAAAATGAAAATACTCCATGTTTGCCAGCATCCTCCTCAAGGGGAGATGGTTGACATGAAAAGGACGAAACAAAGTGAACATAATAATAAGAATATCATACAAATTATAAAATAATAGTACTTAAATGTCCAATATGGCAATAGCACCTTGCTACTTTACATATTACATACATGCTTGTGCACTGAGCCAAAAAACTAAAAAACAGAGAGAGAGAGAGAGAGAGTACTTTACATATTACATAAATGCTTGTGCACTGAGCCAAAAAACCAAAAACAGAGAGAGAGAGAGAGAGAGAGAGAGAGAGAGAGAGAGGACTAAACCTCAACCTTCAGTAATATCACGGACTACAGCAGCAACATCACCACCAGCACAAAATGCTCTTCCTTTCCCCTACAAACACATAACCAAAATGTACATGGGAACAGTGAATGGCATCCCCTCAAAGCTAACAATGTTAGCACCAGTTGCTAAGAACCTTTCCTCACTCATTTTAGCAGCACACGACCTCTCTTCACTCTGGCCAGGAATAAAAACCCTGATCTTCCTCTGTAACTTTTATGTATTACAACCCTTGAGGCCTCTAAATGATAAGAAACTGAACAAAAAAAGCTAATTAAAACTAGTGTTCTCAAATATGATGGCGTGTGTATGATGACAATGACATACAGGAAACTCCGGACCAAAGTGAAAAAAAGGTATAAAATGGTACAAATGGATTTTCGCAATGTTTTATCGTAAGAATCAAATAATCCCTTCAAACTCCAAGTGAGTCCTAGAGAGATTTTAAGGTTTGCCTGCTCCAGTTTCTTCATCATGGGCTCCGCAATGGGAGTGAATTAGAAGTAATTTCAGTTTCACTGCCAGGTCATTTTAATCTAGCCAGCTGTTTAGCAAACCAAATATTGCAATATTCCATTTTCCATCGTGTTAAATAGCCACAAAACCATAACCTACCAAAGGCCAATTTTATAGCCACAAAACTCCAGTTCTCCTCGCACTCCAAAACTACGGGAACTTTTTCTTCGATTTAACTGCAAGACTACCCTTATGCCTCACACCATCAAATGACATAACAAACTCTTTGAGTACCTAATGAACTGTTAGTTCATAATGAAACCTTACACTATGAACAAAAAAATGAAAAATTCCTATCCAGAATTTTTCAAGTACTGGGCAGCCTAAGGCCCCATTCTGCAACCCAGCAAGCTAAGGCTAGACGAAGATGCATCTTTAGCATCAATACAGTCATTTGGAATGACATGAGATGCATTCTGTATTGTTATATTGGCTAATGTAGCGAAAGAAAATAAAGGTGTGAGATCCCAAGGATATTGTAGGCAATTCAAGGCTCGATTTCGTAAAACTAATTTGACATTGTTGAGATTAATTTGAAGTTCCAAGCTTAAACAGTTGCACTTAGAAAAGGTAGGGTGCAGCTAAAACTTTTCAGGTTTTCACTTTTCATCTTCATTTGCTGTTTTAGCTCCAAAGAAGCTCAAAAAGCTAAACTACTTTTAACAGGCCTTGGGATGCTTTCACAACTTGGTCTTTTTTTAAGCTCCACGTATGTGAAATCAAACGGGGCTAAGCATGTAAAAAGGTACAAACAAAACCCTATAAAGTGAATTATGCTGCCCAGCTCAAGAAATATTACTATTTCCAAATATCATTTCTGCCAAGATTTCGCAAAAGCAAGTACCCTTTAGTGCAGTCTTCCCAAGCCAAGTTCATCTGACTTTACTATTGATGAAACTTTGTTGTCAAAGGTCAGCCAAAAAAGTTAGTCATTGGATCTTCACCAACACTCAAAATAACAGACTGCCAGGCTCATCAAAATAATAGACGACTCCATTCACTAATACCAAAGTGAAACTGAAAGAATTATAAACTAAAAACGGTATCCAGAAGTGCAAAAAATACACATCAGGATATCAAGCGGGTAGATAACATGCATGATCTTGTAGTAGAAATCAATTGAGATACTCAAAACAAAATATACTTCAGCTAGAAAGCAACAAAATGTTCTCAAATTTTTAAATGTTTTGAGTTTAGAGTCTTTAGACCCTAAAGACGACAACATCCACTAATGTCTCCTTGTACAACTTGAATGTTGTGATTTTCATGACAAGTACCTTCAAAATGATTAGCTTGACATTGTGATCCCCCTCACAGGCAAGAAAGAGTTCCAATAGCCGAGATACCTAGAAAATTATGAACACAAGTACATAAATCAGGTCCATTGAGGTAATGTCCCAGCAAGACATGAATTCAAACATACAAAACGTTGACAATGATATCTTTAAGCTAATAGTTGCAGAATTCCGTGATTACATGACAAAATAAACTTCCCAAAGGTACCAACAGTCAATCAACTAAATTGGATTGCACCGAGTCTAAGAATGCAAGTACATGGTTCACACATAGGAAAACCATCACATTCAGCATAGACAAACAAAACATAAAAGAACTTTTACCAAGCCATCTGGTTAATCAAAATTATATGGATGATTAATGAACTTCACCAACTCTGAGATGGTGACCAATGGCGATGAGATAATGGCGCCACAAGTAGGATATTGAGATTTGTCGCAGATTTCAATACACCACTATTGCTAGACCGGAACAACAATCAAAGTCCATGCCGCCTCCATATATATTCTACCCCAGCAATGGTAGAACGAGAAAAAGTAGTAGTCTGGTGACTGGTAGTAGTAACGTAGGTGAGGCCATAAGACGGGGCAAGGCACTGTGAAAGGGAGTCAACCCATCTAGGTGATGATATGGCAAGTCATGTGGAGCTCATAAACCTAGAAATCCTTCATCTAATTGAATACACTACACACTTCTATATCCTTTCCCTATGTATCCATATTAGCAATTCAGCATATACAATTTGAGATGAAAACTCTCTCTACCTACCACATCCCATAAAAGGTCAGATTATCCAATACAAGAAACAGGAAAGTGAGAGAAGACTAAAGACATAAGACTTCACCTTGCCCACGAGAAAGGGTAACAAGAGGCAAAGTACTCCAATATGTGAGTACAACCTAGGTAGTTATTATGTTCAATTGCACTTGTTTAGTAAATTCACATTCCAAAACCATATTAGCATAAAAATAGTATTCAAAAAAGTTGATATGCATTTTGATTTAAGAAAGGTAGTGCTTGGAATAGCACTATAGCAGTAACAAAAGGAAATTAAAATTAAGTGATACTTGCTGTTATGTAAGATAGTGAAAAGTTGCGTCAAGCACCAGAGGATTGATAGTTCAGCCGACTAACAAACGGTACTAATCCCATAAACATCATCATACCATTTGAAAGGAGAGTGCATTCAGTTGCTTGGGCCTGTTGAACACAACTTTTTTTGCATGGGAGTGCCCTGCCACTAGAACCTGCCACACAAACAAAAAAATTATACGTGATTTAGTTAGGAAACCATCAGTCGAATAATGGAGAGGAAATCAACTTCACAATGAAGAAAAGCAAAATAACAACAGCATTTACAAGAGTAGCAGAAACCAGTCAAGTCAGCACCATCATCCAATCATAACTTTTATTTATGGAGAACTGGAACTTAGCAAGTCGACAAGAGTATTTCATTCCAGCATTACTTCATCCAATTGCTCAACTACAAGTTATTTGGATGCTACGAAGCACGAAAACAGCAGTATTTTTTTAATTATTAACTTCGACAAACTAGGCATGTCTCCCTTCTGGTACTTCAACCTCAATTGTCACCCGCTAAGAGTGGCAGGGGACACCACTCGAAGCTACAATTAGTAGTGAATTTGCACAAGCTCCATTGAATTAGCAACTTAGCATACACCGAAGCCAGGATTTATCGAGCGAAAGGAAAAGATAAAGAAAAGGACAAGCAGATAAGGAAGTAGTTAACATAATTCTTTTGTTTCCTCATCACTTCCCTTTCCCTTGATAGTCCACGATACAGACAGAGGTCAAGAGTCGAAACAACTCATAAACATGTATTTGTAGATTTGATTTCTATCAATCAACCAGTCTATGTTAACCAATGATTTGCCGTGAAAATCTGATATTGAAAATCACACGTAAGTGCCGTCAACTACCATCTTTTGCCAAGCCCAAGGGGTTTAGCCTAATGGGCATGAGAAAGTAATAAATGTTTGTCTTCCATGAGGTCGCATATTCGAATCCGCCAATTATTCAAATCCTTGTGGCCACCGGAGAGTTTGCCGAGCCGTTAATGCGTGCGCGCAAGCTGGCCGGACGTCCAGTTGGTAAAAAAAAAAAAAACTGCAATCTTTTGCCATCCGACACGGGAAACCCTAGAACTTCAAACACTATTACCCAACTCGACACAGCGTTTTTTCGCTTCGAGCAGAATCAAGCCCTCAGACTAATTTGACAAAGAGCGAGTTAAGTACGTATATGGACACAATCGAGCCCCCGTTCATGTAAGATGTGTAAAAGAGTGTGATTGGCGGAGAAAAGCACCTGATCAGCGCCGCCGTTGGTAGAATTGATTGGCTCCATGCTTGTTTTCTGGTGCTTACAAGCGGATGAGAGAGAGAGAGAGAGAGAAAGAGAGCGGGGGCTGGGGGCCCGGGGGGGGAGGGAACGGGTCGATTCGTGAAAGACAAACGGTTCTGTTAATTACCGATGTGATGTGGCATGGACCCGAAATTATGGGGAGCTTTTATAAGTGCACCCCCCAAAAGTCTCAGTACAGTGTACACCCCATATGAAAACATAACCTATTTTGTTGGTGGAAAATGCTGAAAAGAGCCCCCATGGACTTTTGTTATTTAATGTTAAAAAATGTAGGGTATTTTTTTTGGTTAATATTGTGTACATCGGCGAGGGCAGCGGGATGTTAGGATGTTGATTAATAAGAGGTCCAAAGACTGTATATAACCCTGAACTTCAAATTCGTCTCCTGTGGAATTCGAACCTCCGCCTCCATTGTGGAGGGAGGGTGAGACAACTAACTCTACTAGAAAGGATTAAAAAATGTATCGGAGTGCGTAAAAAATATATCAAAAAGTATAAAAATGTATTGGATTTTTTTTTTTTTTTGGTCATTTTGTTTAGTTTAATGAAAGTGCAGTGTGTTTCCTATGATATGATCTTTGTTGATAAAAGTGAAAATTCCTATAAATTTGCAATTCTCCCCGGCGGATGGATACCAGAACCAAGGAGCACTTCTTTGCAATTTTTCTGTAATACAACCCGTATTTTTTTCGTGATTTAAAAACAATCAGTACGCGCAATTTTTTCCGTGCTAGAGGTTAAGGGATACCCGTTCGGGTTCGATTTGATATTGGATTTTGTTTCTAAATCTGCAAGTCATACAAGCGAGGGATTTTTCAGTGCCAAGCGGATATATTTTACGTGGTATCCGCTCGTTACATTCGAGCCGTCCGATACACTTTTGGACTGTTCGGATTGAAACATTCTCTTTCCTCTTATCCCAACACTTTTTCTTTCCTTTTTTTCTCTCCAAATCTGAGCCGTTCAAATACAGAATGGACGGCTCGGATGTGCGAGTGGACACCACGTGGTACCCACTTGGCACTGAAATTTTTTTCCATACAAGTAGGTAGACGAATTGGAGTATGCCATTTTGCAACCCGGGGTGAGATTTCCAGCCAGGAAAGTAAAATAAATAAATAAAAAAGCTTGTTTGTGTTTTTTGCGATGGATTTGGTGTTTTTGATTTCATTGCCTGTGTTACTACTGGACAGAAGAAGAAACTTAAAAAAAATGCCTCAACTGATTGACTGATTGTTTAGAGACAAAAACATCTATGAAAATCTTTGATCCCGAAGACATGTTTAGGATTTGTTTGGAAATTATGGAAAAAAAAAAAAGGGAAAATTTTATTTTCCTCGTTTGGGGAAAATGTTGAAATCTCCTCAGGGAAAGTCCACTTCCCTTTCTGGAACTAAAATCTTGCCCAGATCTATCCATCCATCCATCTGCTATCTGTTTTTTCTCTCTCTAAAAATCTGGTTCTTCTCTCTCTTATTCTTCTTTCAGTGGCGCACAGGAAAGCGCCTCCGGCTGAATCTGTAGTTGCACTCAAAGAAAAGGTGAATACTAAATAGTGAGTCCAACCAATCTCCTAATTATCTGTTTGACTGTTTGAGTTCATAATTTTTTAGCAAAAATCTGTGGGTTTGAGGGTTTCTTCATCCAGATCTAAACTTGGTTTGTTGACTCTAGCGTCATTTCATGCTCTGCACTCCTGTACTAGGCCAACCACCTTGGAAAGATAGATCATTCAGATCTCATTTTAGAAATATTCTTAAAAAAATAAGCAGTTTATTTTATATTTTTAAATTTAAAAATAATATAAATGAAAAATAATTTTTCAATTTTTTTCATCGTATAAAATATTTCGGTAAGATCTTTCAAACAAGATTCATATTGCATATTTTTAGATTTCTATAAGTCCATAATTTTTGAGCTTGAAATTACCTTCTTAAAAACATAATGGCTTTTTTCCGTTCAGGAACGCACTCTCAGTGCCCTTTGGAACTACGTGCCTTGCCTCAAGTCTCTTCGCACCACACATTGTTGCAGAATCTTCATGTTTAGTCTCGAAATTCACAGAAATATGTGACCGAGGAGAGATTTTGGACAATACGTAACGTGGCCCAGGGGCATTTGAATAAATTTTCCTCTAGAAATTACCCATCAAATCTTTGTACTTGTATTTTGGATGCATTCTTCTGCCATGAAAGCACGTTGAAATTTTGAGAAATGAGAAGATATGATAGTAAACATTGAAAATGTAGGAAAGGGATTTTTTCTACGGTACGAGATAAGTACAAAAGGGTTTTTTCATCTGTCTCCAAAGAGGTACATGAGCAGCAAATTAAACAAATTAAAGACAAATTAAACATTTGATCCCAAGACAAATTAAAGATATGAGTAACGAAAGAATATCTGAGTTGAAGATGAGTCCAAGAGCTTTGACGAATTCTTAGGCTACGTTCAAGTAAACTTGTTTTGATATTTTTTATTTTTCATAATTTTCTGTTTAGTTTTCCGTCGTAATTTTTGGAGTTAATCATTTGTCTCGACTAGAAGAATTCAAAAAGTATAAAAATATGAACCGATGTTAAAAAAATTCAAATAAGACGACATAATTTTGTATTTTTTAGACTCTACTCGTCATCGTCGAGAAGGATGAATAAACCAAAATGTATGATGCGACTCTAAAAAAAATTCAGAAAAAATAAACAAAACACTCAAAACGAAAAAGAAAAACAAAATTCACAAGAATGGACCTAGCCTTAAGTATGGGGCAATTCGGCCTGAAACAAAGGATTTGATCTCTGTTTTTTAGACTTGATATTTGATTGAATTTTTATTGATTCTTGTGATTCTTTCTAGTGTGATAATTGATTGAGCAAACATAGATTTGTCTGGATTCGGTTAGGAACACAAGACTCCATGAACATAGGGCGGGTTCTCTCTCCATGGAATTCATGATTTTTTATTCGAGAGTTCTCCATTAAATGTATTTTAGTTCTTGGAGAGGGGAAAGGGAGAGAGAAGGGTTGGGTGTTAATGTAAGAAAGAGGGCTCACGTGTTCTATATGGCGTGGATTTCCGAATTGCCCCAAAACGAAGTCGTTTTGACGGGTTGTAATTTCCAGCGAGTTAAGTCTCTCTACAAGGACACAACGTCCATAAACGTAGCACTCATACGTACTATGCACGGGGAGCATGGAAAAAACTAATTATGTTTTAATGATATATATAGGCTATGTTTGGTAACCAAACAAGGCCAATTGATTTCTCGATTCCTGATTTACTATTACATGTGCAAATTGTATGAAAAGAGTAAAAATTTGATTTCTCGTCCTTTTCCTTATTCTGTTGGATTATTTCAGGTACATTATAGTCTGGGAAAGGAAGTGATGGCCGAGGGATCTAGAAGAGAGAAATTTTGTGACGTTTGCGGCAAACCGGTACGTACAGTAATTTCAGATCTAATATTCAATCAGCTATAGAAGTTTACTTAATTTTCAGAAAACAAGTTTAGAAGAGAAGAAATCATTTTTACATTAGATATGAAATACAGAGTATAAACCCGGAACACTACATCAATTGTAAGAGTCCACGAGATAATTAAGTCCAACAACTCAACTAATACAAGAAATAAGTCTATTATAGGTAGAAATAAAGAATGAAATGAAAAGCTCTCCAAGGAAAAAACACTCATACGCAAGTGGGAAGACTCGAACTCGTGATCTCCTAGTGAAATACAAGAGTCCTGGCTAATTGAGCTAACCGTGGCTGGTTTTTAGAAGATCATCAACGAACCAAATTTGTTGAGAGAGAGAGTGAGAGGGAAATTTGATTGGTTAAAATAAAATTAAAAAAAACAAAAAAAAACCCAAATTTCTTGAAAGTGTGGCTATGTTCGTTTGGAATATTTGATTTGATTTTGTTTTGTTTTTCAATCATTACCTACTTCTTTTTTCAATCATTACCCTATTTTTCCAATTATAACTCTCTCTATCTCTCTCCAATCATTACCCCTATTTCCAATCATTACCCTATTTCTCTCTCCACTCACTATCAAAATTAAATTAAACTAAATACTCAACCAAACAAAGCTTATTTTTTTCGGTTAAATTTCTTGAAAGTGTGTTGAAACTTACATTGTTTATTTTATTGAAGGAGAACCGTTCGCATCCAATGATATGCACGAATCGGTTCTGGGGGTCCACTTATTGTCAGGAACATAAGCATGATAATACTGCAAGTTGCTGCAGCTGCCAGAGATTTCAGGTTTGTGCAAAAAAATAGAGCCAATTCCATTTGAAAAAACAATTATTGGGCCATGGAAGGATACGTACCCAAGAATCAAGGCCAGCCCTTCTCATGCCCATTCTCACCTCAGTGTTACAATTTTTCATGCCAATTACTAAAATCTTCTGCACCATTTCGTATCGACATTAATGCTAATTAACATTATTTGTAAATAATTTTTTTTATTGCTACTTCTACTCGTCTTCTTTGAAAATAGTTAACAAATTAACATAGCTGACTTCTCTGCAGTCTAACAGGGCGGATGGGCTTGCACTTGGTTATCTGAATTTTTGAATGTACCAATGGCACACTATATAGTCTATCGATGAATCCTATAATTTTTCAAAATTCGTCTGACAGAACATTTTTTTTTGTAGAAATTGTTTCTGATGTCAATATTTTTCTTCTTCGAGTTGTGCAGGGAAGACGTGTAAAATATGTAGACATGGGTGATGGTCGAAAGCTTTGCCCCGATTGTCTTTCTGCCTCGATCATGGATACCCGGAAATGTGAACCCTTGCTCCCCGAATGTATGAATTCTTCAATAACACCTTGAATCTTAAGTTTGAAACATACGTACCTGTTTTGCTGGTTGACAAAGAGGAAATCCTTCGATGTGTACATCATGGGCGGGCGCCGCAAGTAAGTAATTCCTTCTTACTGCACAAAATCCATGATCATTATCGACACAAAACTAACCCAAAAAAAAAAAAAGGACAAACCCAGTACACAAAGCTCTAGCCATTGCGGGTTTAGGGGAGGGTTGATGTACGCAGCTTTAGCTCTGCAAGCAGAGAAACTGTTTTTGCGACTCGAACCTGTGACCTTCAGGTCACAGTAGAGCAATTTTACCGTTACGTCAAGCTTGACTAACCCAACAATCAGGCACGTAATAAAATGCATGGATGACAGAGATTTGTAGAAGATGCATCAATTCGTGCCTTTTTGGAATACATTTTATAAACATGCACCTTTATTCAATATGTTTTGAAGTTTTGAGGGTGAGTTCACGCTTTATTTTTTGACTTCATACTAATGTTAAAATATCACTGCATGGTTTCCACTAAAATTATCAATTAGTCCATTTAGTTAAGGAAAATGGGTTGTCTTGAATAGTTGGTATTCTTTGACTAAATACTGAAAATATATATCAATAACACTGGTTAATCAACAGTGTGAATTGACCCTCCCCGGTTAATCAAGATAATAATGTTCAGATGAGGCACTAAATGGTATCCAATCGAGCTGATTTTTAGTACACTTGTTTTACTCGACGAGCTCTACGAAATGAACGTTTCCAATCATCAGAGTGAGACCAAAGCGGCGACTATTTGCCCCGCACAACACTGGGCTGCGCAACACGGTCCCTCGTATCCGTACAACTGATATTAGTTGTTTTCAGTTCTATATATATACACACACTCTCTATTACATTCAATTCCATTTTACCTCTGGATTTGAGGTAATTTTTCAAATGTTGGATAGCCAAATCGAAGGCATGGATTGGGGACTATCGCTGCAGTTCCACAAAATATAACGACGGTAAGGATTTCTCATCCATTTCTGTTCTCTCTTAGTTAAGTTTTGAAGGGAAAAAAAAAAAGTTTCTCTCCTAATACCATAGTCAGAGACATGTTAAGGCATATGAGGTGGCTAGCTAGTGGCTACAAAACTTTATAAACTTTTCAATTTCTTTTTAACATCTAGGAGTTTAGTTTCTAATTTCACACAAACCAACAACCAAATGTACTCACAACTAATATCTATCCTTAGTTTTTTCTCAAAAATAAAAAATTAAAATTAAAATTACCCGTAGTTTCTTAGTTCTTCTTCTAATTAATTGTATTTTTGAGAGATTTTTTTTTGGATGGGGAGTTTGTTTCCATTGGAAATTGGCATGTTCGAACCATCAAATAGTTTGCACCATCAAATAAAAAGATTCATTTTTATTTTTCTATGTAACGCGTAGTCATTACCACTGCCCCACTCACAGCCAGGGAGTTTGTTCTAGCTAATCCTTTGGGAGTGGGACACCTTAGAACCTAGATTTTGGCTCTCGTGGCCTTTTGTTATCTGTCTTGTATGACGCGACTTTGATTTTCTGATGTTGATCGTCTAGTTTAATAGTAATTCGCTTTCATTTGACCCAAAAAAAAAAGGTCCTAATTTCTTCATACTTATGCAAGGATCTTTCAAATAGATTAAGGAAAAGGTCAATTACCATTTCTCCGGATATATATAAAGGAGCAATTTTATTCACATTTCACTTGGATTTATATGCAGGTTGTAAAATGCGCACAGAGAAGGGACGAAATAGAAGTTGTTAAGGAGGTTGTGCACGTGACGGGTCGCAAAGTGACAGCGATTGTGATTATTTATGGTTTGCCAATGTAACTCTCATTCTCCTGTGAACATGATGACCAGTTTGATTTCTTAATTACAATTTTTTAAAAATAATTTCATGCACAAACAAAGATATAAAACAATTATTCATACGAGTTAAAATATCTTATAATATAAGTTATATAACCCCTGTAGTAGAGGTGTCAAATAGGTTGTGCCGTATGTTCTGGCCCAGCCCCTTTTGTTCCGTGCCAAACGCGCGTGCATCGTGCTGTGCTTAGCCTGACCCATTTACTAGTCATGTCATGCCGTGTCGTGCCTGCTCATTTCAGAATATGCTCGGCTCGGCCTAGCCCATGCCCTCTCGTGTCGTGTGTGCCCCCTCAATTGACTTTTTTTTTTATTATCGGGCATCATAAAGATGAAAAAATTCTTTTAAAAAATTGCTAAAATTCTTTCCTTTGTAATCAACAGAAATTAGTAGTATCAAATAGTAATTAAAATTATAAAAATACAAACACGTTATTGAGAATTGCAATTTCGTAATACAATGAAGGTAAATAGATAAGAGTTGCATTACTATAGTTTGAGTATATCTTATCTATGTTAGCACATACTCAACTATCAATCATCTACAATTCTTAAACCTTGAGCACTAGAAAAAAATTACAAAATAAATACAATACTTCACCGTAGTCATGAATATTGTGACTCATCAATTATGAGACAAATAGTGTATCTATTGTACATCTACTTTGTGATTAATTATTTTATTTTTTTGCATTTTTACTTGTGTTGTGCACTTGCCTGTGTCGTGCCTATGCTTGTGTTTTGTCGTGCACGTGCTTTTGCTATGCCCGTGTCGTGCTCGGGCCACATGCCCCCAAAACAACAGCCCAGCCAGGCCCATTATAGGGATCCTGTCGTGCTGTGCCCAAGAAGAATTGTGTCATGTTGTGTCGTGCCGCTCGTAAGCGTATCGTGCCTGTGTTGGCCCGACACGTTTCACACCTCTACCCTGCAGTAGACCATTCTATATTACTCCAATTCCATCATTCACTAAATTTATCTTCAATTGAAGTATTTGTATCGATCAATGCAATAATTCCTTTTAATATGTACGTAGCTCATTCAAAAATATGGTTCGTGAGTTAAACATCCCAATTAATTGTAGGGTTACGACGGGAGTAATTATGGCGCATGAGATGATGCATGCTTGGATAAGGCAACAAGGTAACACAGAGCATTTGGTACCTTTTTTCTTTTTTTTTTTTCTGTTTCCTATTTTAATTCTACCTTGTTTTTATGTCGTCCTTCCTATTCAACGCGTGGGCATCCATCCCATGCATTCTTTTCGACCTTGTACTTAAATTTTTTTAAATTGTAAGCATCTCCTTCATGCCTTCCATACTTCTAATCATCCAAACACTGCATACCCAGTTGTTTTTAGAAAGATCGATGTTTGGTCCATATTATAGGTTGGTATGTTCGTTTGGAGAGAAAGGTGGAAGAAGGAATGTGCCAGCTAATATCGCGCATGTGGTTAGAGGGATTTGCTTCGGATGATCAATTTACCAAGTCTTTGAGAGAAATGTCCATTTTCAATATAGAGAATGATGGTCATGGTAAGGAGATCTATGGTGATGGGTTCAGAGAGGCTAAACAAGCAGTGGACAAATATGGCCTCAAAACTACATTGAAACATATTGCCAAGACTGGAAGCTTTAATCCACCTCCTGCTCGGGTGCCTGCAGGATGCTTTTGCTTCCAGGCATAGTCGTAGCATGTTTTGTGTTCTTTCATTCAACTCTTTGGTTTGGTGGGCGATTGTCTTGCTTCTCAATGTACCCTTTATCGATCGAGTTAATCATATTTTCTATTGCTGATAAAAAAAAAGAAAGAAAAGACTAGAAGTTTTCTCCAGTAATCTTGTTAAGTTCTTTTGGATTGTTCAAGATCAATTATGTTTTCATAGTTGGGGAAAATTTTTCAGTGCTGGGTGGATACCACGTGGTGTCTGCTTAGTGCGTTCGAGCTGTCCATTGTTTTTGGAGAGAAAACAAATGAGAGATAAAGTGTTGAGGTGAGAGGAGAGAAAGGGTTTCAATCCGGCCGTCCAAAAGTGTATTAGACGGCCCAAATGTGTGAAACAGGTATCACATAAGATATACCCATCCAACACTGAAAAATTTCTCCATATATAGTTGGACTGAGCACATGGTCTTTATTGAGTTTTGCTTCCCTAACGAATATTTTGATACCCTCATGCATGCCATGTGTCTTGAACTAATTGGTTTTTTTTTTTTTTTCCTTTACTAGCGAACTTGATATGCGACGATAACATATCTTTCTTGATATTTTTTGGACAACGATTTTGTCATTCTCCTTTCTGATAACAACACTCTAATATTTTTCGTTTACTAAATCTTGTCATTTGTATTTTGAACAGTAAAAGACGAATATTGGAGCGTGTATATCAAAAGATGGAGTGCCAAAATCGATTACCTATTTTTTCAAAGATACGTTTCTTCCGCTTCGTTCCTAGGGCTTCTTTACTCATCTAGTGATGTCACTATATTTTTTCCTGTTTCAATCTTAATGTGCTGGAAAAGAAGAAGTTCTTGCTGCCCGTTAGACACTCCAAGAGTGCTTAAGTACATACTATTTCAAAGGAAGTCTGATGTGACTTCATTTGTGTGTATACTTCCATTTATATATATTTTAAAAGTACTTCAATTTTGTCGCGTAAATGACAAATATGTTTTCCCATAATACCATAGTTTTGAAATTTCAAATGAAATTATGTAACAGAAAAAGATTTCACACGTTATGTGTATTCTATTATAATGGGAGTGGGACGTCGTTATTTGTGAAATAAAATTAGAAGTGAGTATGAACCGGATTAGTTCGGTTTTGTGGTAAACGAAGAACAATACCAACTCTCACAGATTGACGACTCCGAGAACCAAATCAACAGAGAAATGCACAATTGGTCAGGATTGGATTCGCGATAGAACATTACACTTGTTTCCTCGTATAACTTTTTGTTGGATGATGTTTCATTTCTTTTATTGTATGTTTCATTTCCTTTATTTTCAATATGTACTTCATATCTCTCGTTTTTTCCCTTGATGTACCCGGCCATTTGAGATTAATAAAATTTTGTTTGCCGATCAAATAAAATTGAAGTATTGACATTAATTATGCGCTAATTAAGGGGTGTTTCCGGTAGTGAAAAAAGGTAGATTTTTATTTGTGGTTGAGAAGTTGTTAGGTGTTTCCAGTAGTACTGAATAAGTTGTTGATGTGCGCTTGTGAGTAGAATTACTGTAGCAAAAAAAATTTATTGACAACTTTTTTGTTAGTGAAAACGAAATAACAAAATACTAAAATTTATTTGTTAATAAAAACAAAATAGTAAAATATATTTTTTAGCATTTTTTTTAGTAGAAACACCCCCTAAGTGGCATACGCGCCCGGGGTGCACGGTGATAGGAGGCTAGGAGCGGTGCCACATCCTCAGTTAGAAATTGGGATCTTAACCAACCTACGTCATCACTTCAACTTAGGACTATTAATTAGTCAACCCACTAGACAGTTAATTTTGTAATCAAGCCCACTTATTAATTTGACATTCATCATAAAAATTGCTTTCATTCTGATTATTGAGAAGTTTACATTACCTTTGAAGATCTAGTACAAATATAGATGTCATTGTTTTTGTTGGTGCCAAAATTCTAGTGCACAAAAAACTTATATCATATGCAATATACAAGACTTTTAAGCGCTGAAATTTTAACACTAACAAAGAAAATTTCTACATTATCACTATCCTTTGAAATTAACTAAACTTGTAAATTGCATATTGCATTCCTTAATTAGTATGCTGAAACAACCTAAATTTCCGTGTGTGAGCGGGAGCGGATGGGCGAAATTGCCTTTGCAACCCATGATTCCAACTACTAAATTTTGCGAAAGCGAGGATTGAGAGCATGAGCACAGCATGAGGATTAAGAACGGAAGCGCAAAACATTTGGAAAGGTTATGTCGTGTAACTTAGGCTAAAACCGCTCATAACATTTCTAAAATGATTGTTCAAGAAATCTATTTATCTTCTTTTTTTTTTTTTTGCTCGGCAAACGAAACAAATTTTATAAATCTCGAAAGGGATACATCGAGGGGAGGAGAGGGATGAACAAAATGAAGAAATCTATTTATCTTTCCAAGTGGTGTATGATTCATTATCGCTGATGCTAGAAAAGAAAAGAAAGATAACGGGTTTTAGGAATACCTGAGATCTTTCAATTTTTTGTGTGACTATGAAACCAAGCATGCTAAAGGAAACAAGAGGAAAAGAATGAAAATATTCGATTGTTATGGGGTCTCAAAACCTTTCTATCTGTACTCCGTTTTAAATAAATTTCTTTCCACTTGTTATTCTCTCATCTTTTATTATCTATATATATGACTATGTCTCTCCACTCATTACTTCAAAATCCTCCCTCAAAATTTAAACCAAACAACCTTGGAGTTCAAGAAAATGCAGAATTCAATACACGCGCGTATCTTTAGCAAAAATGCTCATTCTACTTAATTAATTAGCCCCACATCACAATGAAAGTCCCTAAGAAGAACTAAAACTTGTATTCCTATTTGACAAAGCCTGGTGAAATGTGACTTAGTAATTCACAAATAAATTTCAGTTTGATACTCCTATGTTAAACGCCAATTTTCTTTTATAACTAGCTACCTAAAGATCAACTAATCGATGGGGTGAACAGAAACAAAACTAATTAAGGAAAGAATTGACGGGCACGTGATTTGGATGATTTCAGAATATCAAGCAGAATTATCAAAAGAGACCACAAGAGAGAGAAATTGAAATAAAAACCATTCGTATGATCGATCATCTAATAGTACCATATTGTAATATGTAAGCTAGCTCATAAGAAATTACTGTACTACATTGTTCTGTTCATACTGGAGTGTATATATACATATATCTTCAACTGAAAACAACAATTAAGTACTGGGGTGCGCATATCGATCTGCAATGGACGTGGAGGCCGGTGTGCGGCAAGGATTATGTGGCGGAGGGGAGTACCTCCAGCTCCTCTCCCGGGAGATGGTCGGCCGCCGGCCGTGGGGTGATGCCGGTAGTAGTGATGCCGAGGGTCTCGGTAAGTCGTAAGAGGGAGGAGGCAGTTGCAGTGACAAGAGCGGAGATGAGGATGGTGATGAGGCCGGTGAGGATGAGGATGGTGATAGCGGTAGTAGTGATGCTGAGGGTCTTGGTAAAACACAAGCAGGTGGAGATGGAAATAGTACTAATGGTGAGGGTGATGGTACCAGGTGAGGGGGAGGGGGTGGTGGCAAGATCAGTACTGGAGATGAGGATGGGGATGGTGTTTGTGGTGGCGGTGGTTGTTGTTGTTGTTTTGGTACTGGTACTGGTACTGGCTCCTGATCATCTTGTTCACGGGATGGTTTGAATATTTGGCGACAATTAGCCACCACCATCACACAAAATGCAGCTATACATAATCCGAAGAGCCCAACTGTTACTCCAACCAGGATGATGCTGGCCAATGGAAGGATCATGGTAGAGAGAGAGGAGGGGGGGGGGGGGGGGGGGGGGTTGATGGATATATATATATATATAGAGAGAGAGAGAGAGAGAGAGAGAGAGGGGGTGGGGAGGGAGGGAGGGAGGGAGGGAGGGAGGGGGTTGATGGATTTATAGAGTGCAGTTCGGTATTTCTTCGTCACATTTCTTTTTTATTAAGTTACACTACAACAAAATACACAATTCCCGACTAACATTTCCCGACTAAACAATGTTTAGTCGGAAAATATAAGCAAATCACCGACTAAATAATTTTTAGTCGGTAAAATATAAAACATTTGCCGACTAAATTATTTTCGTCGGCCAAAACATATGTTTTACCGACTAAAGTTAAATTTAGTCTTGAAATATCATTTTTCAAATTTAATAAAATAAAAATATTAATTCCGACTAAAAAAATTAGTCGGTAATTTACATTTTTACCGACTAAAGTGAATTTTAGTCGTGAAATATTATTTTTTTCGAACTTAATAAAATAGAAAATGAATTCCGACTAAAACAATTTAGTCGGTAATTTATTTTTTTGCTGACTAAAGTGAAATTTAGTCGTGAAATATTATTTTTTCAAATTTAATAAAATAGAAAATTAATTCCGACTAAACAAATTTAGTCGGTAATTCCTTTTTGGCCGACTAAATTTAAATTTAGTCGGAAAATATTATTTTTCCGAATTTAATAAAACAAAAAACGAAATTACATTTTCCGGCCAAATATATTTAAGTAGGGTAATATCATTTAATCCGAATTAAAAAATCAAATACATTTCCCAACTAATAGATTTAGTCATGGAATATCAACTTTTCCCCCTTTTTAAAAATTTCAAAGGAAATATTTGTTCCAACGACATTGATCACGATGCAACCTTTTCGATCACTACTGCTCATTTTTTTTCCTTCTTAATCATAAGATTCTCATAAAATTTTGGCTCGATCGGGCCAAGGAAGCCTCTTTATTGGCACAGAAATGTTTAAATGTAAAAATTTTTGTTGTTTGATTAAGTGCCTATCCATATGCGGTTAACTTCATTCTTGGTATGAATGTTTAAATTCGTATTACGTCCAAGATAGATGATTTCGATCGTGAAAAAATACCTCAGGCGGGGCTCGGTTAGTTCACTATAACAGTTAAACGACTTCGAATGCATTAAATGTCTTTCAATAATGTGGTCACCAATACCAAATGATCTCCGATTTTAGTGACAATGCTATAATAAGTAAAACGTGAAATCTTAACAATTCAGATCGATCATTATAAAAAATGACTTGGCAGTTACCTTAACTATATATATGTTTGATGTATTTGATAGTTAACTAATTCTTATGTTGTGAGACACAAGATTGCGAGACAATCTTGACAATCAAGATCGTTGATTTTCTTGCACTTGTTGAATTATTCATTCCCGTAAATTTGTGGCTCGATCAGGTTTAAAATATCCCTTTATCGAGACGTGAATTCATTAGAACAATAATATTTTTTGTTCGATCAATTGTCTAATGGAAAACGATCAAATGTAATATTAGTAAGAATGATCTAATTGATAATATTAGAGAAGATAAATGGTTCTGATCATGCAAAAAAATCTCAAGTGGGGCTCGAGTGGTGTGTTATAAGACTTTAATGTTTTTGGACGTAGTAAAAGGCTTTCCGAGGGACTAGTCTTATGGTGCATCACCCGAACCAACATTGAGGTCTTTTTTTTTTTTGCTATCTGAACCGTCTATCTTTTACACAATATGAATTAGATTAATTTGTACCAACATGAAGTTAATCGTATATTGTTAGACATTTGATCAGATGAAAAACATCATTTTATTAATGAGGAATTAGAGTCCACGAAACATTTTCCCCAAAATCTAAAATCAGAAATGCGCCGACCAAACTAAATGTAAATTTAGTCGGGGAATATAAATTTTTAAGCGGCAATTGAAATTTTCGTGGAAAAGGTAGGCGGCATTTTTGTAATTCCCGACTAAGTTTTAGTCGGCAATGTATTTTTTTCAAGCGAAACGACACCGTGTAATGTACACCTGATCTAAACCCCATCCCCATAGTACAGGTCCTCTTTCTCCTCTTCGTCACTTCCGCTCACGCCGCCTACTGCAAACACACACACAAACACTCTCTCTCTCTCTCTCTGCGCCATGGGTTCTGATTTACGCCGCCCTCCGCCTAGTTCTCAAGCTTCTCATACTTGCTTTTCATCAATCGAAACAAGCGGCCTTTTTCCTTGACATCGAGTTTCATCCACCGAAACTTGTTGGACGCCGCCCTCCGCCTCCGTCCTCTTCGCATTCAGGTGAGAGAAATCATCTTTACCTTGATGATTCTATAGTCTAGGGTTTATTTGACTGTGTCTTGGAATGGATTGCTTGAGATAATGAAATCTGTTGTTTTCTTAAGAAGATTTCTTTATCTATATTATACTCGGCCGAATAGAAATTTATAGTATGCATGTAAGAAATCCCAATAACTAAGCTTTGTTTTACTAATTGTTTGCCATCGGGATTTATCGAAAATTCGTAAATGGTTTTTGTTTGGACATTGGATTTTTGAACAGAAAAGACTAGGGTTTTGTGAAGCTAAATTTTTCTTCTTTATTGGTTGAAGTAGTTGAGTTCTTGTATTTTCTTGGTGGATAATTGTGTGGTTTGTGTCCTCTGTTTATTTGCCATTTTTTCCCCATACGTTTGACGTGTTCTCTGTTTTTTGTTAAACTAGAGTTTCATCTTTTGATGAACTGGGTTTTATCAATCCTGGAATTATTCTCTTCTGGCTTTTGGGGTTAATTCTGTTGTTGGGTTTTCAGAGTTAAGTTACTAAAGAACATGCAATTAAGGTTGTGTTTGACTCCGGGGTTATAAATGAAAAATAAAAAAGAAGAGAAAATGATGGGAAAAGAAAAGGAAGTAGTTCATGTTTTCCTCCTTTTCTGTTGGGTAGGTATATGCGCACATATATATGCCTCCAAAGTTCTCTTATAAAAGTTACCCATAAAATAATTATATTTGCAAATGCTCATTACTTAACATGATCTGACAAGAAAGTTCTGTTTTGCATATTGTGTAGCCGACCTCAATTGACCACGAAGGTTTGTGATTTCTTTATTTTAATTTATGTGCAAGAGTAAAGACTTGGCATATGTTCTTCCATAATTGAGTGTCATGGTTACAAAATTGTCTTTGTCTCAGGAGCAACTTTTGTGATGGGGTCTTGCTTGATGGAACAAAAAAGGCATCATAGAATGCCGATAATAGGGATATTACGCGAGAGTTCTTTAACCTGTTCCATTTTGTCACATTTTCTACAGCGGATGCATCCTTGATTTATCCTTTAGATTATTTTCTTTTGTTTGCAGGTAACACTAAAGTGACCCTGAGTCCCAATTAGCTAGTTCAGCTTATAAAATGTATGATATGGGAGGCTAATTTTTTGTTCTTGGTGCCGGGTGCGATTGGTTTTAATTGTGTGATATATTCTTACTAATCCATCTTTTTGTTCATTTCAGTTACTTTGGTGCTTCTAGACATTGATGTGTCTTGGTTGGCTTACTGGAATTTCAGTTTAACGGCTTATAACACAGATATAAGTGAAATTCTCCTTTTCCTGTCTAAATTGGACAATCCTCTTTTGAAGGGGGTTGAAAAAAGTGAGAAGGAAGTACAATCAATTATCTGATAAAGAAAAATGTGAGAAAGAATTAAGCTGGGGTTCTTCATAATTTTTTATTTTTTTTAATTTTGTGGTTGTTCTGCTACATGAGAACTATAATTGGGTTTGATCCTTTATAAGTGCACAACAGGAAATGGGTAAATAATGGATCAAGACGGAGGATTTTTGGTTTGTGGAAAGATTTGCCTCTTCCTTATTGTTTATTCACTTTGGTTGGAGATGCTCTAATAGATTTTGTTATAAGCCAAGTGCCTGAATCATAAGCCTGTATATTTGAAGACATCTAAGGGGGTTTTGGAAGAACCTCATGTTTCCTTTTCGTTTGTTCTTTACTTTAGTATTTTTCTAATTCTTCCTGTTCTTTTTGGTCCAAGGTAGAACATTTTTGAAAAGGAAAATTGGATTGAATGAGGGTTTGAACATCTGGGGACCCAATAAACCAGCCTCAAGCTAGAAATTCAAATGTGTTTCCTCAAATAGATGGAAGAAAAGAGAAAAGGGGACTTCAATATAGTTTGAAAATAGAATGTTTGCTTTTCCAAGCACTAGCTCGTTGCTTTTAAGGTTGTGCCATTTCTGTTTTCTACCATACATTTATATGTCATACACTTCTCTGTTGGTATTCCACCATGCTTTTTCACTTCATAAATTCCATTTCCTTCTCCTCTTCAGGATTTGAGTTGGCGTGTATAACTAGAGGACCATTGTATCTGGTCTTCACTTTGCATGTATGCGCTGCTTGGCTTAATTTGTGTGGTTTGGCATTTAGTTCAAAGTGTGTTGGAAGATATTGGTGTAGTGTTAACTTCTTGCTTTTTAGATATCCTTAATTTTGAAAAAATTAAGTATTTAAATTTGGCGAAAACAGATGATAGGTATCTAGCCTATGACGAACTTGCAACTTGGTTTTCCATTTGTCATATTTTTGAGGCATGTATTTTGTTTCATATGCCTTTTGAGCTGAGCTACACTTTGGGAGTGGTGTTGCGAGGAACCAATTAAAGACTTAGTTAAGTTCTGCTCAATTATGAAAAATATAAAGGACCATTATGAGTAGTTAACCGTATAATAGAGGGCATTGTTTCTTGGACAATGATATGGGCTCATATGCCAATTGGTTTAAATCTCAATGGAATCTATCCACTGCCTGATTAGTTTACTGTTATTATTGTTCTCAAATTTGTATTTTAGCAAGTTTTCGCATTTGGCAGGGAGTTTATGCTTATTGGTTTTAGCATTCAGCAATTGTGGAGGCAAATGGCATCTAATACTTCTAGAGATGGATGTTTCGACTGCCATTATCAGCTGCATTGCTATTTGCTGTCACATGCATATTTCTGCACAACTTATTTATGTTAAGTTGTGATGTACTTGCATTCCAACAGCCTTGTCATTTTGGTTTATTTGAAGGAGCTATCATGTGGCGACAATTTATTTCCATTTGTGCTAATGCCAATCTCTGAGTGGCAGAAGTTACTATCTATAGTTGAGTAAAGGTCTGAACTCATCCCATCTAGCAGTTGATGCCACAAGAATTCAAAGCATTTCAATGTTGTAATATGGCCGAACTCATAGTTTTATTATGTAGTTTTAGAGGCATGCGGCTAACATGTGGTGAATGCCCTCTTAGTTTTATACCTCTCTTTTATGTTACTTTTGCCCATGTGCTCCTTTCCTTGTTTTTGGCGTGTCAATGAGCGATGGTTATGTTCCAACATCTTGCTACTCTTCATTGAGTTATGGATCGATCAAGCAGTCTGTTTGACCCTCATTTTTTTTTTTTTTTGGTCAAGCTAAGGATGGAATAGTTGCTGAAATTGGTTGGACGAGGTGCGATTCATGATGTTGTGCAGCCGATGATTGTAGCTGATCAAAGTTTGA
Organism: Rhododendron simsii; assembly: GCA_014282245.1. NCBI lineage: Eukaryota > Viridiplantae > Streptophyta > Magnoliopsida > Ericales > Ericaceae > Rhododendron > Rhododendron simsii. The sequence goes on from WJXA01000292.1 coordinate 25,327, forward strand.
TGCAGTGCGGAGCTTGTGTTTTTTCTCCTTCATATCTCCCGGACATTTTGGAGGTAATGTGTTTTTTTTTTTTTTTTGGTTAATAATATTTCTATTTGCCATCTGTGTAGGGCTATCATGCATAATTTGTCATTCCAATTGTTGCTTTGGTGGCTTTCTTCCACCTATTTCTGCGTCTATATTCCTGGGCGATTGTGAAGTCTTCCTATGAACACCAAAATGTGTGTACCTCTTGGAACTTGTCATTGATACGTTCCCAGAGTAATTATGCACGCGTGGTTTTGTTACGGCCTTCTTTGGTGCCATGGATACTTTTGCGGAGGACTTGCATAAATATTTCTTTTTCCCTCCAGTTAATGGTATAAATTAGTTGCCTGTTTTTCATACCTTCGTATAGTAGACATATCTAAGATATAGCCATCGTTTACTTTGTTGCCTGGTTTTAGCTTCTCCTTTTGCATTGTTCTTCTATAGAGCACTAAATTATTCTACTGAATAATGATAACTAAAATGTTTGATTCCACATTACTTTTGGGATGGATATGGTTATGATGCAATTGCCGACTAATTTTATATTTAGTCGGGGGAATACCAATATTTTTTGCGCCAATTTAAATTTTCGCTGAAAATCTTGGCGGCATTGTGGTAGTCCTTGACAAATCGGTTTGTCGGCAAAATTGTTTCCCAATTAAAACGGCAGCGTATAGAATACACCTAGTCTTTTTGAAACCCCAAAGAATGCAAACTTCCCCGTCTCTTCTCTTCGTCACTTCCTCTTTCTCTCTCTCCAAAACGCTTTCAAGCTGCTGCCAACACATCTCTCTCTCTCTGTCTCACCGCTTGCTTTTTATGTGATTTTCTAGGGTTCCGATTGATGCCATGGCCAGCAATCGCTGCTTAAATCCGCAACTTGTCGTTCAATTTCGCATTGGTTTAGGTCGCTCTGTCAATCTTAGAGCCGCCTTACTTCAACCGCCGTTGTGTTCTCTCGTTGACTGACAACAGAAGCAAGGATAAGACACTTATTCAAGGTCGAGGCTGCTCGCTCTGCTTCTCCTCAAAAACTCCAGGTATAATCCTCTACTGAGCTCAGTCTTTGTTTTGCATGTATTAGCGAGATGGATTTTGCAGGTGTATGTGATGCCCATACTCCATTTTCCTGTGACTTTCTCATCATCTATATATTGGGTTTTGATCTTTCCTATGTTAATCAGTCCATGCCTTTGTTTCTACTTGTATTCCTCACCTTTTGACCCGTGGGTGTGCTGGGGTAGCGTTAATTTGTTGTGAACAGTGTGACAGTTGGACCATCAAGTTGTTGTAGATTTAGTGTTTGTTGAATTGCTTGAGAGATGGGGGAAAAGTTTTGGTTGAATGAAGTAGATGAGGGCCAGTATGGTGGAATCTGTGTTGGGTAGTGAAGCCTTTGAATTTTTTGGTCTTCGTATGTTTTGGGGAAAACACCATTAGAAAGCAGCAGCCTCTGGAAAAGAAAATTTGCTTGGCGTGCACTATGACGTGTCTTCGGTAGAACACAGTTGGTTCACCTGGGACTTTGTCTCAAAGCATGCGATCGAACTTTGTCTCGTCTCCCACACCTTGAGCAAGAACCTCTGGTATTTGAGGCTAAGAGATATGGGCTTTCAACTTGGGCTTTCTGATGTCATTTTTTACACTTCCATTATAGAAAGTGGTGAGCTTGGAAGTGTTAGTAGTTTAAAAGATGGCAATTGTCCTGGTAATTGACGTATAATCTAAATTTTTTTGTAAGGCCATGATGTCGAACATTTCAAGGCAATAACTTCATGCTTCCACATACTTGTTATTAATTTTGATCCCTAACCTTGTCTCACAGTGTTCTACGTGCTGCTTCTTTTGGGAAATGTATGGTTAATTACAATGTTTAGAGGAGAAAGCTGTATTAGGCGGGCTGTAGGGGAACTACAAGGAAACCTGGGAGCTTTATACTGATTATCTTATTATGGTGGGCAATACAGTTTTATTGGCTGTAGACTGTAGTGTTGGCAGAAAGGAAGCTTAGTTTAGTGGGCACAATCATCCGTTTTAATTGTAAAGTTTGTTGTCTAAAGTTTACCCTTACTTTCCCAATTTGAGCAGATACAGTTTAGCACGCCTAAATTTTAGGCTGCAGAAAATGATTTTAGCTTGGAAGCCATAACTAATTTGTCTGACAAGGACCCTACTTAAATTCAAGGTGAAATAAATAAATATTTAGTGCAATGGTGACACCATATTACAATATGTGATTGTAAATAAAGTATGCAACTGAGGCTTAGTGGTATACTGGTGTCCCCCACATATTGCTATTCCACCTCGAGGTAAGATTTCTTTGTAGTACTCCCAATATGCCCTATATTCGATAGTCGCGAAGCACCATTCACTCTCGTTGTTAATAATCCACTCCCATGGGAAAAAGGCCAAACTTAGGAAATGAAATTAGCAGACGGGGCTATCCTCGAAGTTAGACTGCCAAAAAAATGTTGACACTGTATACATTTTCATTGTACATGGCAAGTCATCTTCCTTCCAGTCACTGACTCATTAATTATAAGGATCAACACATCCTGTACAATCCCTAAATTCAATCACCAGCATTAATCCGTATCATTCAATCCCTAATACTTTTGTTCTTCGTATTTTAGGAAGTCTTACTTTTGAGTTATTTTTATTGCCAATTTTTGTGTTACTCTAATATCAAAACTTTCATGATACAATTCACGCCAACTGTTGGCTTGGAAAGGATCTACATTTCCCCAAGAGGGGGGTATTTCTGAACCAAAAATCATCTGCTGTTGTCATACTCGTCATGGAAAAACCAAAAAACTAGTAATATGCTATTATGCTTACCTTCTCTTTGTAGGTATTGTTTCTTTTCAGTGTTCTGGTTCCTCCCTTCAACTTTCAATTTTATGAATCATGTTTGTTATTCTTCCAGTGTTTTACCAGCTTTGCATGTATTTATCAGCTTGTTGTTACAATTTGTTGTATTTGGTTGGCCTATTTTATGGACTAGAGCAGGCAAATAAATTGCAATGGATATTTGCATTTGTTCCACTAATTTAAGCTCTGCAACTCACTCTATCATTCCGTTATGTTCATGCTTTGTGCTATGGGATACACTAGTTCAAAAATACCATTGATAGATTGTTCCTTTTTTTGGTTTTTTATAGGGACGGCGTTTTAATGGAGTATCGCGCAGGATGTTGGTTATTGACTATGAAGATCGAAGTTGAATTTTAGTTGTGGACGTGCTTGGATTTTTTTTGGTTATCCGTTTGATGAAGTTGAACTAAGCTTGGATTTTTTTTTTATTTTCCTACCGTGATGGATATGTTATTATGCACTCTATGAATTTGGATACAAATAGTTTTTGTTAACTATTTGGTGGCTCTTTATTTATAAAAGTTTGTATTTATTTCTTGGAATTTTTATTTTGTATTAATTGCATTAGTTTGGCAATTTTGTGGATGTAATTGTTGTTGATATTTACAGGGAATAATAATATGGAAAAATTTGTACAAGAATTTGGAATGACAAATTTTTATAGATTGCCCGACTAAAGTTTAGTCGCCAATAGGGCTACAAATTAACTGATTTGAAAAGACATTCACCGACTAACAGTTTAGTAGGTGATAATTAAAACATCTTTCCCGACTAAACAATTAGTCGGCAAATAGGTAACACCTTCCCCGACTAAATAATTAGTCGGCCCATAGGTAACACATTACCCGACTAAATACTTAGTCGGCTAATACATAACACATTCCCCGACTAATTGATTAGTCGGCAAATAAATAGCACATTTTCCGACTAAAAATTTAGTCGGCCAATAGTTTAATCTTTACCGACTAAATACAATTGGCGACTAAGTATTAGTCGGAATATGTTAGTCGGTAAATGTATATACATTAGCCGACTAAACATTTCTTGGTCGGCAATTACCTTTCCCGACCTCGTTCCACCGACTAACGTGCCGACTAAATTTTTTAGTCGGGAAAGACTTTTGCCGACTAAAATACGTACAATTGCCGACTAAAGTTTAGTCGGGAATTGTGTTTTTTCTTGTAGTGTTACTGTAATTGATATACTCTGTGTGTGTGTGTATATATTGATAGGCATTGATATACTGTATCTTACTTGTGACATCATTTCCTTTTTGTTTGACGCGCGTGGACTGATCTTCTTCCCCTTGCAAAAGAAATGAATTAAGGATTTCTAATGTAGGAACCAGAGAGAATTAATGCGCAACTAAGATGGTATATATTGGAAAACCTTTATAAAACATAATTTCTCTTGGCACTTCCTCATTTATTTCACATGGAAGGTGATCGAGGGTTCAATTCTTGCCGGAGCTTGCACTAGTTCTTGGTGTTTTGGTTTATACCCTTTAGGCCAGCTTGCCCCCCGGCCCGTATGTCATTTAGCGACACCGCTTTCCCATCCCCTTAGAAGTAGGCCAGACATCTATAGAGTGACAAACAAAAATTATATACTCACTCTGTCCCCCATAAAATTGGTCCTCCATGAAACTACGAGCAATTTTCGAACTTAAGAATAACATATTACTCAAAGAATTTTTTTTTTGCATTGTTCAAAAAATCTCATCAAAATCTATTAAACAAGATCCATACACCAAGTCCAAAGACGAGATGGTGGATGCCATCATAGACGAAGTACTTTGGGGGGAGGCTTCTATATTATGCGCATTTAAGAACTAACAACATGTGATATGGGACTTCTATATTGTCAATAATTTGTGTTCATTGAGCACAATAGTTGTGAAAAGTGGTAGGGGTGACATTTAAAAACATGGCACGGGCACGGCAACTGCACGGAAAAAGCACGGGCACGGCAACTGCACGGAAAAAGCATGGGCACGACAATTGCACGAAAAAAGCACGGGCACAAAAAAAGCACGGGTACGAAACAACATGAATAAGGCCCTATTCCACTAAGCGATGTGAAAGAATGATTTGTCTTGTAAAGCGAAAAATAAGTACTTAAAAGTAAGAATCTCATTGGGTTAATGGTTAACACTTGTTCAATGTCAATTTGTCTAAGAAAGAGTCTTGTCATACGAAGATATGACTTGTCTTGTTTTATTTTGATTGTTGTTGATAAGAAATAGAACAGGTTTATCATGATGGATTGGGATGGTTAGTTGACAGATTTCAGAGATTAATGAAATTTTTTTGCGTTTCACAAAAAAAAAGGATAGTACAAGATAGGAGACAAAGGGAGACTATCTCCATTTCTAGCTGCAATTTCTAGAGCCAATTATAAAAGTACTTAAACAACTAGTTGATGTGTGGCTTCATCTTCACTATAACACAATTGAATCTTTTGTGACCTTACTCCAATATTCAAGGAGGATTCTGCTAAAATTAGGGGTAGCTCCACCAACATCTCTGCCTCTGTAGGTAGGCACAATAGTTGTGGAAAGTGGTAGGGTGACATTTCAATGGAATCCTAATCCAAAAAGGAAATCCACTTTAAGGAAGTTCATCTCTATTGTGGTGATTCCTCCCACTTTTGCATATTATGCATTGTTGTAGTACCTGAAAATTTTCAAAACCACAAAAGAGGAACACAAGTGTTACTAGTTTTTGTCAAATTACCAAACTAACCTTATTAGCCATCCAAAACCGGAAAAAAAAAAAGAAAGAAAGAGTTTTAGAACTCAAAGCGCACAATTTAGGTTTGTATACAAAATTGTCGAGAGTTTGTTTCCGTGCCAAGATTTTTGTAGTGCCTAATAACCTTTTTTTGTTAATTGTATTCTGTTAGTTTACGTAAATTAGGCCATTGCCTTTTAGTCTATCATTGCTAGCAAACTGAATCTTACGTTAAATTGTGGAACCATGTACAATTTTGGTTTGAGGAGAAGGAGCGTCATATGACTGGTATCCAGATAAAGTAAAATGTCGTCATTGTATGAGCACAAAAGAGTAAAGCAAAATATGAAATGACAATTCAGAAAGAAACATTCCCATTCGATCTCCATTTTTTTTCCTTGTGTTTTTAATAACTAGGAATCAACTCATCCTAAAGTGTATCGACTGAAGCTTCTAAAATTAGTTTATTGCGCAAACTTCTTCTGTGAACAACTAAAATAAGTTGATTTGATCAAAGAACAAACCCATGAATATATTGCTTCTAGCTTAATTTTGTAGCAGAATGAGTTTAGGGTTCAAACCTGTAAGCTTGGTTGGGAGTTGTGGCGAAATTTCTTGCAAACCTAAGGGTAGAAAGGAAAAACATAAGGACAAGTTCTGAAAGGGTAAAAAAGCCAGGGGCTTTACAGCAAATATGTGAGTTCTAATAACATCCTGGCGACGCACAATTATCCCTTCTATTTTGTCTTCCTGCTGGCATATACGTACGATATTTAAATAAGCATACCACAGCCATAAAATCATTATTTAAGTTGATACACTATTATTGACAATATAATCTTACTTGATTTGTTTATCTTTCTTTTCTTCCAATCTTTCTTGATCAGAAATATTGACACTGATATTCCAAATTAGATATGGCTAATTATTACTCCTATATTTTTACAAAATCATTGAATTTAAAGCAAAAATTGTGTTACAAATATTTCAGCCGTTCTGATGCAAAGCACAGTCGAGGTTTATGTTTTGAGGATTTTACACAAAGCCGACGCAAACCACAAACCACAATGGTAGGCTGATCTTGGTATTTGTTGGGTACATCTCGTACGTACCCCATTAACTCAAGCTCGTGAAATAGTAACGTTAATTTTTTTTTGGACATAATTCTCTGCAGAATGCTGTTTGTGGGCTCACGCTGAGTCCCACTCGACTATTTATTTTTGAGAATTTGTTAAGAATACCAACCATGTAAAAAATTATATTAATCAGATTCAGGAGTAATTCGGAATGCATTAGTCAGTACCTAATTAGTACTAATATGTATTTATTTCAGAATGATTCAGCCCACTCACCAATTATAGAAATGGACCCAAGCAAGGCCCAAAATTAGCCTTGCAGTATCCAAAGAGAAGGCCCAAAGATTGCTTCTGGAAAGCCGGGTTCATGGTTTTCATTCAGTGTGGACAACGCCATTTTTAACCGTTTGCACTCTTTTTGTACATTTATTTACTTGAATTTAAAATACTATTTATATGAGAAAAAGTGAACTAAGAAAAGGGTAATATGAGAGAGAGAGAGAGAGAGAGAGAGAGAGTGTGTTATTACCACGCCTGTCAAAAACTTGACAACATTATAACATTTTCTTTGTACTTATTTTCTAACAGAGTTTTTTTGTGAGAATTTGAAGGAAATGGTATTCTCTTAAATTACGTGGGCTCTTATTAATTCTTAGTGAACTCTCAAAACCAATTTGGCAATCCATTAACGGAATGAATTTTTAGAAAAAATATTCAAAAGAACTGAATCTAACATTGAATGAAAGAAAATATCCGCATGTTCATATATGTCCCACTTGATGACCCTACCAAAAATGAAGGAATTCGTAGGGTGATTGGATTGGTACATAAGATCCGTAGTGCCAAGGATTGCCGATACTCTCTAATTCAAAAACATCCGGCTTGGGATTGTAAGGATAAAAAATGAGAGTGCACACATCAACATGAGCACAAAATGGTAATCTCATCTATCTTTTTAATTATGCATCTGCTTCTTTTTTTCTTTTTCTTTTTCTTTTTTTTTCTTTTTTTCTGAACGTGACTCTTCTCGCAGAATCATTTGCAATATAAATAAGGTTAAGTTTGCTTTTTTGTCATGTTTGAGGGATGATTAATTTTGGGAAACAGAAGATAGGTTTACATGGTACTATTTCTTGTCCAAATAACCTTTATTTTTCGATAGAGCTTCTCAGCAATTCTATCGAGAATTGTATGGGTAGCACTTTGCCATAGTTTGGTCTCTATCTTGTCAGACTCAGTTTAATAATCGAATTTGTTTATATATCTCGTAGAAATGCATATAAAAAGTGTGGTAAACAGCAACCCGTACAGTTCTCAATAGAATTGTTTTTTAGCTTTGTCCTAAAATAAAGGCTATATTATTCGATTTATTAATTAATATGCTTTTCCTATGTTTCTTTGTCACTCTGTTGTCCTTTGTACGTACGTATGATGGAATAAAGTTCATTTCCTTCTTCAAAAAAGTAGAAAATAAAATGATTTCTTGTACGGTGGTTGTTCCATTTGAAGATCCGTTGGATGATTTTTAATGGATTGTAGTTTTTTTGCACATTACTTATTAAAACATAGGTGTCAACATAATCGAGATTTGTATCTTTAGTTATGATGCCTAATAAGTTTTTTATTTTTTGATAGGCTATGATGCCTAATAAGTTACAATCGTTTTTTCTATTTATCCTTTTCGAGTGATAAATGCAATTTCCTTTGCCGAGGGACCCCCAAAAGAAAAAACCGAAGTAGTTTAGAAGTATATGGTAGAATACCAAGCAGGGGCCAATGAAAAGAAAGTCATTTTTTCCCGATGGGCAAACTAAATTTTACTGTATTAATCATTGAAACAAATTACAACGATTAAAATGATCCAAAGAATAATGGCAAAGTCGTTGATTAATCAAAGGTCCAACTAATTACTACGGAGTGTTACGTTCTCCATAAGATCCTCTATGTTTGCAGTTTGTATTAATTGCCGCTTCGATCTTCCTACATATCACTCACTGACTTGTGATTCGTAACAGCGGTTTATCATTTTTGCTCATTTTATTTTCTTGTAATATACTCCTTATTAATGGACTTTCTTGTCCCCTCTTGTGAACTTTTTATTTTTACTATTAATGGATCCCGAAATTATACGCACCGTTATCCGATCAACATAATTTTTGTTGTACGATACATGGTCTAAAAAGTGAATGGGTCCAATCATTCTTGCATGCTCGGGAAGAGCTCACAAATTGGGTCAACCTGAGGATGCCCCAAGGGGACTGCTGGGGAAAAAAAAAAAAAACAAGAAAGAAAAAAGCAAGGTACCAAATAAAAAGCAATTGGGGGATGATGCTGTGTAGTGGAGTGTGCAGCATCATACTGCGCATTTTCGAGCCGTCCGATCGTGCATCCGACGGCTCAGATCTCATCTCGGCAATGAACGGATCTCGATCGTTGATTTCCGAAATGAGATTCAAGCCGTCGGATGCATAATCTGACGGCTCGAACCTCACTGCACAATCCCAACCCGAAGTACAATAGAAAGGTTGGGTTGTTATTAGTTGTGAGTAGAGGGTAGTACCAGGAGTAGGTCAATCAAAAGAAAGAGATGTTTTGCCTACTAATTAATCACCATATTCCATGCACGAGTTTTCTTAAATTTCTAGCTATGGTTTTTGGTGAATAAAGAATGAAGTCGAAGTTTATTTTGTAGAGCTCTTTGAGCAAATCTATCGTGTCAAAAACCACGTCAATTAATTCCAGGTCAATTATATATGTTTCGCAACGCATCTATCTACAAAGAGAGGGGTTTTTTTTTTTTTGGATCAGTAACAAAATTTTATTAAACTCGACAAAGAGTAAATCAAGGGACTTGATCGACTACAATAAATCTTGAAGCAGAATAGAGCCAAGAAAAGAAGGAAGAGGGAGATAAGAGGAAAAGAAAATACATCCAATGAAAAATTGAATGAGCCACAAAAAGCCTAAACTAGAATGCCCAGAATTAGTGTGTTCCGATTGATAGCAAATTGACATAATTTCTAGCATGGTTAAAAACTCATCTGACCTCCAAAAAGGTGGAGTGCTTCAGATTGTTGAATCGATCTGTAAAATGTACGATCCAAATTTGAATTGAAAAGCATGAATTCTTCCCAACTTTTGAAACATTGTCATGTGCATAGTTATACGGAATAGTACCAAAAGCAGAGTCTTCATATATTAATAAGGGACGAAAGGGCCTTAAATAATTATCAGCAATACCAAACTTGCTCATATCTGACCCTTAACCCTGTATTATTATTATTATTATTATTATTTTTTGTGCTCAGCAAAATGAATCAATTTTATAAAACTCTGAAGGGGTTGATCAAAGGGGAAAAGAAAGGTTAGCTTATAACACTTACTCACCCACAAAACACGAACCATAAAACCACATAAAACATAAAAAAGCATCCAACCGAAAGTTGGGTGTTACAACACCTCAAGACCATACTTAGAGCTTCAGTTTATGAATTCCACCTAGAAAACTCTTAAAAACCTCCACCAAGTACACCTTAATGTTGAACTTTGCTTTTCAACCCGTTCAAATGCGATCCAACTCACTCATTTGCCCCCTCTAGGCTCTATATATCTATGATAAAATAATTTTCCAGATTAGATTTTAACTACTTTGTTACATGGCATTTATTTCCCGGAATAGTATTTGAGAATTTGAAGAAACTGAAATTTTCTTCGAAGCAAGTTTTTGAAATCTGTTGACTAAATTAATCATGCAAGTTTCAGAAAAAGTATTTAAAAAAATATGAACCTACATAACAACACAAAATGTTGGATGTTGGTAGGATTTTGGGTATTGAACTTAAAGGAGGGAGGAATTATAATTTGAAGAAATTTGTTGAAATGCAAGAAGAAGAATTAAAAGAAAGGATCCATGCTCTAGATGATTTTGAGGAAGAGGATATCTCGGAGGACGATATTGTTTTCAAGGAGGCAACTTCTATGGCTTTTTTAACTCAAGATTGGGCGGGTTTGAGGCGTTTGGCTTATTTTGGTTTTGCTTAGGGGCTAGCTATGTGGTTTTGGTTTTCGCTATTTATTTGATTTAGTTTTGGCTATTTCTTTTTTGTTTGGCTTTTCGGCTTGTTGTGGATGAGGGCTTAAGTATAAAGTGTGAGGCTTGTTTGGGTTTTTGGCTGTTGAGGTTCTGTGAATGTAGATTAATTTCTTTGGTGTTCAATTGGCGTCTTGCATTCTTTTAGGTCTCGGGTGGCTTCTACTGATGTACCCTTGATCTTTTTAATCTTTTAAAAAATCTAAATCTACGTAACAACACAAAATGTTGGATGTTGGTAGGACTTTGGATATTGAACTTAAATGAGGGAGGAATTATAATCTGAAGAGATTTGTTGAAATGCATGCAAGAGGAAGAATTAAAAGAAATGATTCATGCTCTAGATGATTTTGAGGAAGAGAATATCTCGGAGGACGATGTTGTTTTTGAGGAGGTTGTCTCTCTCTCTCCCTATGGCTTTTTGAACTCAAGATTGGGTAGGTTTGAGGTGTTCGGCTTATTTTGGTTTTGCTTAGTGGCTATGTGATTTTGGTTTTGGCAGTTTATTTGGTTTAGTTTTGGCTATTTCATTTTTGTTTGGCTTTTCGGCTTGTTGTGGATGAGGGCTTAGGTATAAGGTGTGAGGCTCGTTTGGGTTTTTGGCCATTGAGGTTCTATGGATGTGGATTTCTTTTGTGTTCAGTTGGCGTCTTGCCTTCTTTTCGGCCTCGGGTGGCTTCTACCGATGTACCCTTGATCTTTTTAATCTTTTACAAATATTAATAAATTCTTTTTGATTACCAAAAATAATAATTTATCACCAAACTCTGGGCTAATAGGTAGAGTAATGTAAATATGCTTTCTGACTTATCCACATCTTGTCCAATTTTCTCACGAAACTTAGGTAAGAAATTAGTACAAGTTTAGAACATATTTCATGTACGATAACGCTTATCAACAACTTGAAGAAAAGCGTACTTGTTCGGTTAATATTTTCAAGAATAATTTACCAGAATACGTTTTAGTCGTTTTAGCAACTATTTGTTATATGGCATTTTTTTCCGCAATCGTATTTGAGAATTTGAAGAAAAGTGAAAATTTGTTGACTAAATGAAGTTCTGGAAAAAGTGCATTTAAAAGAATCTGAATCTACGTTACTACACAACAAAATTTTTTTTTTTTCTAACAAACGGAAATTCATAGAACGATTACGTTCCAACACAACATGTTAGAGTGAAGTGCTCAATTAGACTGTAGGGGTAATATATTTCATAATTTCACATAGATAAAGACAAAAAAAGAAAAAGAAAAAAGAAGTGGATGTGGACAAAAGAAGAGTGCAAAAATCATTCCCCTAATCATATTTTCTATTTAAATTATTCCCTCTATGAAAAATGTTGATTATATCATAAAATTTCGTTACGGAATATTTAGCAAAATATTGTGGCAATTACATTCTTAAATTACAGTAGAGACTTTCTATACAAAATATTAGCAAGAATAAAGTGACAATGACATTTTAAGATTGTAAATCAGTATTAACTTTATTTTGCCTACTTTTACTCATTCCTGTTTGACTTCCTTACTGAAAAAAGAAGAAGATGAAGTTAGGTTAATACTACAATCAATTTATCACCAAATTAACTCTGGGCTAACAGCTAGAGATAGAGTAAGAGATTAAATTCTTTTCACCGGTGGTGAAAATTTTCACTTTTCCACCATCGCCTTTTCGGTCCTACCATATGTTTATTGTTGATCGAAACCGTTCAACTTGTAGATCCCATATGACATATAGTAGTGTATCTACGTAAAAAATAAACTTGATTGGACATCAACATGAGTATCAAAAATTTGAATTTTATTTTGTAAAATGGGCAATCTATCTTTATTATTATTGACAGAATCAAATCGTCCATTTTATAAACCAAAATTTAAATTTTGATATATCTAATGACTTCCGATAAAGCAGATTTTTTACATGACAATATTATATTGCGGATCTTAAAATATGAACGGTTCAGATTACAACAATAGAAGATTCGGTGGGGCCCACGATAGGCTGGTGGAAAAGTGGAGTTTTACACCGACGGTAGATAGAATTAATCTCAGTAAGTAAATGTACAAATGGATTGCTTGTAATTATGTTTTCTGACTTATCCACATTTGCTCTTGACTTGTCTAAATTTCTGTTAAGCTCACAAAACATATATAGGTAAGAAGAACAAGTCCAAGTAATCCTCATTTTCACAAACTTAGGTAAGAAACATCATGTTTTGAACATAATGTGCAATGTATTATTCAGTGCCTTGTGCAGAAAAAATATGAGAGAACTGATTGTAATAGCTTACTTAGCATGGTTAGCTCCCCCAA